>NJCR01000041.1:0-17650 GCA_002234235.1 Fusarium hostae
AGGGTGTCAGCATATTTTATAGAGTATCCATGCTGTGGTGCCGTGTATCCGCTCCCCACGGGGCTATTTGAAGCTAATTCTGTCAATCAAGACACTTGACATCATTGACATCATATTGAGAAAGCCAGGTAAAATCAGGATCAGGTGAAAATACTTCCGCTGCAGTTCCAATCATCACTCCATTCCCGAAGGACATCGGCTCCGAGGTTTCATTTTCACTCCAAAAGCGACATGCTACTACCAGTGGTAGTCAATTTACCGTGTTCTATCCAGTCAGAAGCTCATCTATTTCAAGGCGACCTTGTTAGTGAGGCTTTTCTACACTCTTGTCGTGAAAGTCTGTAAGAAATCTGGAAGAGTATTAAGTGTCGTTCTCATCTGGGATTATCATCTGAGAGTATAAAGATAACAAAAATTACGCCTTTCTTTAGGCTTAAATTTCCTTATATTCAAACATATGTAATTAGATCCTAATGACGCCCTGTTCCCAGAAATTGCTTCTCTCAACTTTCCGTCCCCCTCGTATCAACCTGTCCAAGTCTGACACTCTCGTCATGTTCAATCCTTACTATCACCCTTCCGGCTTCCTTTTGCAAATCATCCAAATCCGTCTCCTGCGTTTGATACGCCATATTGGGTCCATAAAACAATAATGGAAGAATCGAAGTCTTCCACACAGGCATTCCTGGGTTGGTAAACCCTTGGACAACGGCAATTATCAACAAGACCATCGTGATGGCCATCAGACCAGCCGGCAACAACACCCACCGCCAATCAAATACGGTGCAGATAGCCATCTCTGTAGCTTGGCCAAGGACCTTGTCCGTCTCTGTGATCTTAAAGCCCTTTACGCCTTGTTTGCGAAAGTTGTTTGTTATGGCGGTTGTGAACAGATCAAAAGAAGCGTCTAGACCTTCATATGTTGAATTGAAAAGTGAAGGAAGCCACCATTGGTCACCGCAGTCAATGTTGCCTTTCGAGTTGCTATAGGTACTTCCAGTACACAAGGAATTGAAAAGGGTGGTTTCCATGTAACTTGATAGGGCTTGCCGATAGGGAAAGGTCAATGTGTAGACGCACTCTACGGGGACTGTGTAGTTGGTGCCGTCGACCGCCACGGGTAACTGGCTTATAGTTGGCGGGCTATAAGATTGGGAAAAGTTGGCGAGGTTGTATTCCCGACCATCAATTAAACACGGCGTTTGAACACCAGTCCTGTTCCCTGCCATGTTGCCTGAAGTTCTGTCATAGTCAATGGGCTGCTCCTCAACAACCTTTTCGATAAGCGTTCCCTGCTCCACTTTGCCGTTGTACTTCTTGATGCAAGGATACAGGGCGCAGGAAGCAGCTATAGCATTCTGAAAATGCAGTGCCTTTGGAAGTTTTGAGGACAGTCTATCCTCAGGACACGTTGCGTGTGTGTTATCCGTAACGTTGCAACCGCTTTGTGTGAAGCTTAAAGTGGTCAAATTCGAGATAGCAACTTTGGCCAATTCGGCAAAGTTGGAATCGGC
This sequence comes from Fusarium hostae, assembly GCA_002234235.1. Taxonomy (NCBI): domain Eukaryota; kingdom Fungi; phylum Ascomycota; class Sordariomycetes; order Hypocreales; family Nectriaceae; genus Fusarium; species Fusarium hostae. Next base: position 1,515 of record NJCR01000041.1, read on the forward strand.
TGTTTCGAGGGCCCAATCCAAATCTCCCGACATCACCATGATCTGGCTGTTAGTGACAGACTGAATCCACTGTCCATTTGGTAGACTGAAGTTGTAGATTTTTCCGACGAAACCATTCCCTCCAGAACCCTTCCCCGGCACCTTAAGGTTGATGAGCTCCGTGGTGTCGATACAAGAACTGCACATGGCAATGGAAGAATGCGTTACGCCCTGAGAGTTCGACAGAAATGTGCAGTTCCCGGTGGGACAAGTTGCAATTATGGCTGTGTCTTTGCCTGTAGGGTTGACGAGACCATTCATCATGGCGACTTTCATGTCACCTGAGAGCTGAGTGTCGGCTGCAGATAATCTGAATGATGAATTGAGGCCAGGGACATAATGAGAGATTGGTAGAGATGCTTGTGCACCTTTAGCTGTTCTTGAGCAAGCAACTGTGCTGACAGATTGCTGGGCAAAGGGAGTGATCGCAGGAGATATGATAATGACAAGAGCGGCAACAATGCTCACAAATCGTGGGGGAACAGACCAAAATAGCTTGATCGCTCCAAGGATGCCACGACTGGCGTTATTGAAATGATGAAGATCAGAAACAGGACGAGGCTTCTGCATAGCATTCCATCCCATCTGGCCAACAAGTTCAGCGACAACAAGCAACATAGAAGCTCTCATAAAGGTGCTAAGGATAGCGATAATTGTGTTGAGGCTGATGTCGTATGGCCATGGTTTCAAGACTCTGTTGTTGTTTTGTGCTGGAATCACGATCGTAGCGATCAGCAAGCCTAGAGCCAATAGTAACGATAGAGTCTCCCATAGCCAGGAGCGAATAGGCCCAGGTTTGGATTTTTGTGAGGAAACATCTTTGGTTGTGATGTTGATGTGATGTTTGCGTTGTTGCGTTGAGAAGGTTTCCATAATGGGTGTTGTTTGTGTATGGTATGATAAACGCCACGGAAAGCACAGAGCAGTTTCCCTCTTTATCATTGACTCGAAGCGCCTTCCTCGAGTCCTAAGAATGCCTTACCTTCTGCAGGAGCGAGCCACGGTACTTGCCTTGCTGGAAGGCTTGTTAGCGTAGGACGCTGAAAATGGCGGGTGGCACTAACAGATTTGTAGGGCGGTTGCTTCTTTACCTTGTACCCAACTGCAGGGTTTATCCTGTAGATGAAACGCGTACGACCAACATGCATAAAGCACAGCCAATAACACGCGTCCATTTCGCGCTGAGACAGATTTTAAATGGATCATCGCAGAATCCTTCTATTAGATCATGTCATGGATCGTCGTTTTTATACCTGAGAAAGCTATGGAGATTATGATATTTACATCTAACCACAAAGCTTCCAGTGCTGTGATGCAAATCTTGGCCCTTGAATTCCACATTCCAGTCTCAATTCTGGGCTTGGATGTTATAGGAAATTTCCTGATTCGACTCAGAGATCGATGTCTTAATATCATAAAAGCATCGTAATCTCGATCATTTATCTCATCATCTGGATAACTATGCTCAAGACAGGCGGTTAATTTTAAGCGCCTGGTTAGTTCAAGTCCAAAGCGAGGTGCTATTCGCGTCAATGGCTCCAATAGGAATGCTTGTCTCTATATTCGCTTAGAAGCGAGGCAAGGTAACAAGAAAAAGCCAAGGAAATTATTATTAGAGTTTGTTCACGAATGGATGGATTCCTGAAGGTCGAGTTTCTGTTATTCATGGCTCGACCCAACACTTGGCCAACTTGATATTGTTCACCTTTCCACGTGGGTTTGATCACCTGTTACTTCAAAAGTTACTTGGTTCAAAGCTTGTATTGTCAAGGAGTAGTCATGGAGCTAAGAAACTATTGGCATGTCGAGCCTTTTCCATGCAACTCAACCCATGCTCGCTCAACAGAACTTCTTGTATGTGGGTGCAGGCAGTTTATTTCTGTTCGGTATCGTCAGATATAGTAATACTCGGGATTCCTTCAGTACTTACGCCGCAGTTCTTGCAAGAGCAGCTCTGACCACAAGAGCAGGTGCTGGGTCCGCTGCAGCCACAGGTAGATCCACAATCGCAAGACATAATGATATATGGAAGTGTAGAGTTGTCCTTGATAGTTTCAAATATTGATATGAAGGTTTCTAACACGTAGACCACGAAGTTGGCAGTCCAAAGGCTTTATATAGGTACCCGAACCCCCGCATCCAAACGGAAACGGGGCACATGTGATGATATGAGCATGATCATGACGCACCCATGACTGGATTCTAGAATCAGTTCTTCGGGCCGTCGGTAATTGTTGATGAAGTGGAGATAGACTTTGGCTTTGCCCAACTGGGATATCGGCAAGTCACGAGCTGGTTGCTTACTCTAGCATTAGCCTATCATATTTCAGATATATGACGTTGAATAAGGTCACATAGGCTTACTATGGAAATGCCGTGTAAATTATGACAGAAAGTATCAGACTCAAGTACATAGGGAGCGGTAGGCCAATCGATCAATCAATCATCGCCTCGAAGTGGTGTTGCAATACTCTTATAGAACCTTGCCAATTCCTCAGCATCCCATTGTCTCGTTGCAACAGCAACATGAGCGTCCTTAATCTGCTCGTCGAATTCATCGCTAGTACAGAGTGCCTCTCGTAGCTGGTAGCCGTGCATCTGCAGGAATATATTGGCTGCTATCAAAGCAGTTCTCTTGTTCCCATCCTGATAAGCGTGATTTAGTGTGATCTTTTGGGCGAGGATGCTGGCTAGCTGGAAAAGGTCATTCTGGCCATAATGCATGTGTTGCTGGGGAGAGAAAACAGCAGACTCAAGGTAGGTCATTTGAGTAGGTCTGGCACGAATGATATTTGTTTCGTAGAGTCGAATTATTTGAGCTGCAGTGAGGAAACGAAAGGATTTGGCTGCCATGATAAGAGTGAGAAGAATAAGGAGACTAATTGAGTAAACGTGCTTTGTATCTGGGTAACATGGTATAAGTTGGTATAGCAAGTCAGTGACTGAAAGTGGTAACGATGAAGCGGAGTAGATAGACTTGAGGTCAGATTATCTACATGGCATGGATGCCTGAGGCTCGAAATATGGAGGAAAAAGAAGGAAATTAACTAATAATAAGAAGAGCGGGATCTTATATGCCTCAGCTCGGTTCCAGACAGAGAACAATAAGATACATAGGTGAGAGGCCCCAGGCTTGAGTGAGTCCGTCAAACGCTGCTAGCTATCCTTCAACTTATCCAATGCGCCCTTCAGTTTGACAGCGGTCTCTCGGGACATTCTCTCAAATTTCTCTATCGAAATGCCAAAAGCACGAAATGATTAGAGTCGTTCAAAAATGTGTATTAGTAACAAGATACGAACCGTCTGGTGACCCATCAAGTGTGATTGCATTCCAATTCCCAGTGAGCCAGAGTGTTGCAGAACTCACATCTTGCTTGGACTCGCCCAAGTTTTGATGGATGTCAATTCGAGGAAGTGCCAAGGACCCTACTTTTTTATTTTAGCAGGGGAACTAGTGCTATGTCATTTCTAGGGGCATTTACGATGTGAAGTGTAATGAGCGGTGGTTAAATTGAAGCGGCAGTGTTTCGCAGTGGTTGGCACTCCCACATCGAAGTTGGGAAGCAACAGCACGCCTCATGGCTTCGCCGACTTCGGGCTCAACGTAGATATAACTTTCTCCAGGGTCGCCGATCATAATGCTAGTGTCGTGTGAGATAGGCGTGCCCTTTGAATCGATAGTGGTGATCTTTGCGACAGCATTGTGATATAAGCAAGACGAGAACTTTGGGGTAGACTTGACTCTCCGAAGAGATGCGCGGACGGAGCGAGATAGCATCACCTACAAAAGCGGAACGTGATGCGCCTGTATTGGACGAAAGAGTGAAATGAAAAGAATTAGCAAAAGGCTATTGGTTGCAGGAGCCACGAATCATGTCAGGTGATATTATGTGGCCTGGACGTTGGGCCAACTCCAAGCCAGACGGGGCAGGGCAGATCAATGTGGCCAAGGCAATCAACAGCAATGACCTATGCAAATATATTACTAAAACTTCAATTCATCATCATGTTTCCTGCTCATCAAGCGACTGCAACCTAGGTTGTAACTCCTCAAAATTCGACTTTCCCTCCTCATTTGGGTATGCCTCAAACACCATCCTCCTCATAAGTCGTCGCGGCGCTCTCCGACCAGTAAACAACTCAAATTGAGCAAAACCCTGCTCTGGCAACATATCCAGACCGTCCATACTTACCCAACCGCGATGCGACTCTGCTCGGAATTGAGCTAAGAATGGTGTATCTAATGTCTTGTACCCCAACTCAATTGCGACACCGCCAGTTCGACTTCCCAACCACTCGGTGGGGAGGGTAAGCTCGGGGGCTGGGACGTTGCCGATCCTGTGGGTTGGGATACAAGAGACAATGACGGTAGGTAGGCGGAATTCTGTCGGCCAGGCATCTTCTATTGACTCAATGACGTGGAAGCGAGAATGTTCGCTACCTGCGCTCAGTAGGCCATGATCCATCCTCTCGAGAACTTGTGTAAAGTGCGACACCATCTTTTCGGCATTCTTTGGTGTGCGATTATAGATAACGATGTTCTTGATACCGACTTGAAGCATTGCGTAGACCGTAGCTCTAGCCATGCCGCCTGCTCCAATAACCAGACCACAGGTGCTGGACACGACTGCGTTGGCGGGAGAAAGGCCACGACGGATACATGCGCGAATGCCAATCCAGTCGGTGTTTTCACCATATAGAGCTCTAATAGGACCGGAACGATTTACACTGTCGAAAAAAGCAGCACCAGTTGGTATTGTCCCATCCTCATTTAGAGAGCGGATGGGAATCAGCGTATTGACAGCACCGATAGCCCGGGCGTGTTTACTCAATGAATGAGTTAAGGTAATGATCTCAACTTTGAAGGGGAGACCAATTGAGCCTCCGCCAAATTCTGGATCCTCGATTAAATGCTTGATTCCTCGAAGCGACGCGCACGACACTGGCTCATAGGTATGGGGTAACCCGCATGCCTTTAACGCTGCTTTGTGCATCGCGGGTGACAGACTGTAGCTCACGTTGGCTCCGAATACGTAAAGCTTCATCTGATCGTATATGAAAGAAGAGAAGAGAGCTTCTGTTGCGCCGACTGTGGTAATGGATGGTGTTATTGGGGGCCTGGGATTCACCCGCTCCAGCGAATCTGGTCGGACAACAGTAAGAATACGATTGAAGGCTTGGGAATTTCGACCCAGCGGTCCAGAGTTGTAAGAGATAAGTGGGATCTTAGGCCCTTGCAAAGACGCAACAGATGTCTTTAAGTAGTGAATGCGGAAATTGTCTTCAATAGTTACTGCAGGTCGAATCAATCTAGCAAGATGACATCCCAAATTGTTGGCCTTCTTGTACCACGACATCCATATTGGAGATTCCCATGACGGAGGATCTGTGGTGATGAAACAATTGCCGATCATTTTTGTTCTCTTTCGAATAGATAGTATGCGCGAGATGTGAACGTCTTCGAGTCGAAGATCGACTGTCATCATTTCTGGTGCTAGACGCACGGAATGGTGAACGAGATCAAGGTAGACACGCAAGACTTCGTCGCTTGCTGTATGAGGTAGGAAGAGATGTAGGATTATGGGTAAGATCGTGCTTCGCCTTACAATACCGATGCCTTTGGTAATGTTGGCAAGCAACTTTGCGCTGGCTTCAGATGTCAATGTGCCTTGTTCGGCATGTTCAGCTAGATCATGGACGACAATTTGCACAACATCTGCTCCGATGACATGCTCTTCGACATCAACAGAGTCTTTGAGAACGTCTGTAAGAGGGATGGAGGTGGCGTAGGTAAAGTTGCGTTCCTCCGCGGGTATCCTTGATAATGGGAATGCAGAATCTGTAAATGGTATCGTGCCCGCTGGGTAAACAAGAGACAGGAATTTTAGGAAGTGTCGCTCAACATGTTTCAATGTTAAATATGGAGCGGGCGATCTTTGTGTCAATGATTCCCGAGAAAGCGATGACTTGGAAGCTTTCTCTGTGACATTGAAGAACTCGAAGTTGGTGCAAGATCTGAAGATCGCATTGCTAACATCGAGTAGGCTCTGAACCTTGGTACCGTCGCGGATCTTGAGATGATTTTGGATGGCATCAACATCACGAACAATGTGGATAACAGGGTTGGTCGCCGCAAACTCTCGGAGGAGGCTCTGCACGCGACTCTCCATCCAAGAGCAGACAAGGACACAGCCAGTAGAATGTCGCTGCAAAATACTCTGCAAGACCTTGGCTTGCTGTTTGTAACACTCTGAAGACCCATGTTCGGACTTATAAGCGGCACTGGACAGACCCATAGACCTTTGGAAAGCTGGCTCAAGATCAATGACCTTGCGGTCCATTGCCGAAGATGCCATGATAGCTAATGTCGACTTTCCAGCTCCACGCATACCAACAAGTATCATTGACGCATCTGGACTGAAGTCAGGGACCCGCCCAGTCAAGGGAGGAAAGGTTGGAGAGGGCGTTCGAGTAAGTCCATCGTGTTGGTCCGTATTTGACGGAGCAGCAGATTGAGAGTTGGCTCGAGAATTAGCTTGGGATTGAGGTTGAGATTGGAGCACGTCGCTCAGTTTAAAAGCCTGTGATTGTGGTGTCGAATTATCGAGGTTATCGCGGGGAATTCCACGATTGTAGTGGACGGTCTTCGGTCGGCTGTGGCCGTTTGGTCGCAGCAAGGTATCCTCGTGGCCAAGAAAGGTGCCCAGGGACCTCTTGACGCCTGCCATTTCGTGTTGCATGTATCCGGGCTCTTTTGACCAGCTTGTGTTAAGAAGGCTCCATAATCACTTGTACAGAGTGTTTTGTGCTTGTTGAGGCTCTAGAGAGACTGTCTTGGCTGAGTAGGAGAGGATGGTGATGTGGGCTTGTCGAGGAGCGCTGAGTCCGACAGTCAATTGTGAAGTGGGTGGGCGATGGGCGAGGAAGCTCGGTAGATCCCCCACCAGACAATCTGGGGCAAGAGAGAGACGATTGGTCGGGAAAGCGTTTATCCGACCCACGCCGAAGCCCTGTCCAATTACATCGGTGATGATTCGGCGGTCGGATTTGGAGGCTGGAACCTACAGACCATCCCCAAGCAACACAGAATTATTCCAGGGCCCCAGATTCTCCCCGCATCACGTCTCATCGTATCGTATTGCTTTTGAACGGTACCTGTTGCTTTGGAAGTCGGTCATGGGAGAGAGATCTGCATGACAATGGCACAGGAATCGCGTATCTAAGCTGAGCTTTATTGACATGGGACTCCGTATACAATCCACATCATCGTCATACTAGCAAGCATTGATCCTCTTCAACTGCTGTTAGGCTTCTCTCCCCTCATCTCTCTTTCATTTCGTCATGACTGCTGGCCTCGCGGTACAGGCAGCTCATTCATTCTTTGATCAATTACACCCAAGCAATGCCGCCTAGGAAACGCGAAAACGATGCGGATACTACCAGCGCTCCCGCAACCACAGCTCCCGCCAAACGTCAACGAGTCTCCCTTGCCTGTGATTCATGTCGCACTGCTAGAGAAAAGTGCGATGGCGCCCGTCCTCACTGTGGAACATGCACCGCGCAAAACAGGCCATGCTCATATACCCCTGCGTCCCGCAAGAGAGGCGTGCAGACGGGCTACCTACGGACAATTGAGTTGTCGTTGGCATGGCTCTTCGAACAGGTTCCTGGCTGTGAGGGAGCTCTTCATCGTCTCCTTACACAGAATGATGGAGCAGATGGTACCCGCATCCTCGCGACGAAGGACAAAGCTGGACATCGCCTGTACCGACGATGGAGCAAGAGTCGAGTTCACAAAGACATCGGCAGGCTGCTGTCGGATGAGAAGACGCCTCAAAACGACACGTCCGCAGACGACTCGGGGACCGAAGATAGCAGCCCAACTGGTGCACAATTATTCGACGGCAAACCATCACCTGGGCTGTCGATACAAGGCGTCAATCCATCACAAACGAGCATCCCAACTGCCTCTTACAGCTTCAACTCAGACCAGCCATCATTACCTACCAAGCTGACATTGCCTCCTCATTGGAAACGACTTGTCGACATTTACATGTCTTACACTCACACCTGGTTCCCAATTCTCGAACCTGGAATCATCACACGAACAGCCTTGACGTATCCCCCAGAGGGCCTTGTTATCGAAGGCAACCCCTCTTCGGCGCTTCACGCTCAGCTTTGGGCAGTTTTTGCAGTTTCTTCATTCCAAGACGCGGCTTCTTCTGAACCATCACGACATAATGGATTTTCTCCTAGCGAAATTTACTCCATCGCACAACGGCTTATACCCTCCGATGACGAGACCTTCGAATTAGCGCATATCTCGTCACTCCTCCTCCATTCGCTGGTACTCATGGGTCAAAAGAAGACGATGACAGCGTGGATCTTGATAGGCCAAGCGTCGCGTCTCGCTTTGCATTACCGAGCGACAGCTTCACACATGTTTCCGGTTAAGGAAGGTGACGAAGCTTCCCTCAATCATAGCGAAGTCAGGGTGCTGGCGGGAAGCTTTATTCTGGATTCTCTTGCTTCTCTTAGTCTTGGCCAACCGCAAGTGACATCGGGAATTCGATATAGTCTCCCATCTGTCATTATAGAACAACCTCTCGACTTGAACGAGTCTTGGACTTCGATTTCGGGATTCGGAAAGGCGGCTGACGATGGACAAGAATCAACACCAGATTGTGCATCACCACTCTCAACGTTTCGGCAACTTTTTGCTTTCTGTAGACTTTGGGGTGCAAGCATGGATGCAAGGCTATACAATGACCGCAATCCTCAACGAATCACCCCAGAAGACCTTGTTAGAAGCCTGGATGCTCGGTTTTCGTTTTGCAATTCCCTCATATTTGGCGGCTCGACGCCAAGAGTGCCCTCAGCATACCTACTCCAAGGCATGTTCTTGGCAATTACCTTGGACTTGGTGCCCGGTCATCGGCCTTCCCTCCTGTCTAATTTCATAGAGGTTGTTGAGTCGTGTCTGGAAAACTTTGGCCCAGGTGGAACACCGCCAATCATAGCCATCTTGATGGATATAGTCAAGCACCACGGCCATGGGAACCGAATGCCAGAACACGACCAAGTCAAGTGGAATACGACAATTGGATCGCTCACAGACAGCTGGAAGCTCAAATATCAAGGGCTAGGCGCATCTAAAAGCAACCAGCATACACCTAGTTCTGTGGATCCTTCACGCCGCCCAATAGTGAGCCCATCATTTATGGATGAGATATCAACCGCCTCTCATCCCTCACATCACACAGACCACCCTGCCCCTATCACATCCGGGGAACTGGAACATGAACTCGGGCGCATGCAGCAACGCCAAAAAGAGCAACAAACATTGTCATATGAGCGACAACGGTATCAAGCTGCAGAACGTAGCCCTGCTACTTCACAGTCTCTATACACCCTTACACCCAACCTGACTTTTCATACCCTTCATACACCATCTCTTGATGGGCAAATGGGGTCATTGCAAAACTCAATGCCGAGTCAACTACTTGACTACGACGCGATTCTGGATGAACTTGGATCCATAGACTGTGCGGATGGTATTGATGTGGATCCTCAGTTTATGACTAACTTGGGCTTTGCGCCAGGATGTGATCTGGGCGAGATGTTTCAAGGTGATTTTGGGACATGATTTAATGCAATTTAATCAATATATTACACGGATACATATTCACCCAAAGTTATCCCTGCCTGTGATGTCTTGGCTGATGGGGCGTAATAGACTGCCTAGACTGACAATGCTGATCAACTGGTCAAGTCGAGAACCTTGTGTGATTTACAAAAACCCAAGCAATAACATCCCTTCATCCTCGGAGAATGCTACATTTTTGCTTACGCGGTGTGTTGGAGCTGCTGAAAAACGTCCAATCAACCTCGGAAAAGTGCCGACATCGCCGTGTGAATGGGGTACACAGGGATAAATGATGAGGGTTTGAGATTTTCTCCCCATTTACTGACGAAACAAGGTTAGATCCGCGGCCACATGGTGGTAATGATGCGGAGACCCCAGAACATTTGAGCCAAGATGTGCCACCCCGGAAAAGTCTTTATCCCTCGACTCGTTCTCTCAGTAACACGAGACTCAGACACCCTGTTCGTCCCAGCAAACAAACAGTCACAATCTCGAATCTCATGCAACGACGGAAGCATATTCTTCCCCCACAGATCCAACCCCGCAAACCCCGGACTAGATCTCCAGTTCTGGAGAAACAATTATTCAGTTGTTGAATTGAGTTGGCCCTTGCTGGTCCAGAAGCACACTAGTTTTTGGAGACGTTTGCTGCTAGACTAGGGGGATATGGGTCATCTTGACTTGTATAAATCTTTGCCCCCCACCGGTCTTGGGGATTCTCTTTTCGAATCTCCAGTTCATCCACAACCTTCTTTGCAACCTTATCTCCCCACAGCTGCAACAGTTGTCAAGCAGCAAAGTTCAAGTTTGAACCTTGATACGCCGCAATCATGGGCCTCTTGACTCTTCAAGAAGATCGGCCTACGCCGAAGGCCGTCTACAACTGGCGCGTCTACACCTGCGCCGCTATTGCATCAATGGCTGCTTGTACTATTGGTTATGACTCTGCTTTTATCGGTACGACCCTTGCTCTGCCCTCGTTCGTCAAGGAGTTCAATTTTGAGAGCTATGAGCCTGATGCGCTTGCACTGGTTAAGCAGAACATTGTTTCTGTGTACCAGGCCGGTGCCTTCTTTGGTTCCCTATTCGCCTATGTCAGCAGTTACTTCATTGGTCGCCGATACTCTCTTATCCTCTTCTCCCTTGTCTTTATGGTCGGTGCTGGTATGATGCTTGGTGCCAATGGTGCCCGCGGTCTCGGCCTTATTATCGGTGGACGCGTCTTGGCCGGTATCGGTGTCGGTGGATGCTCCAACATGACACCCATTTACATCTCAGAGTTGGCTCCTCCCGCTGTACGAGGTCGTCTTGTCGGTCTTTACGAAGTCGGATGGCAAGCTGGTGGTCTTGTTGGTTTCTGGATCAACTACGGAATCAACCAGCACCTCCCTTATGCTCCTGGCCAGAACGAGAATGTCTGGCTGATTCCCTTCGCTGTTCAGCTCATCCCTGCTGGTCTTCTCCTTCTCGGTGCCGTCTTCATCCCTGAGTCGCCTCGATGGTTATTCTCTAAGGGCAAGCGCGACAAGGCTATCAAGAACCTTTGCTGGATGCGAAACCTTGACCGAGAGGATATTTACATTGTTGAGGAGATTGGCTCTATCGATGCTGAGATCGACCGATTTAACAGTGCTGTTGGCGCTGGCTTCTGGAAGCCTTTTGCTGCTCTCAAGCAGCGCAAGGTTCAGTGGCGTTTCCTCCTCGGTGCTCTTCTCTTCGTCTTCCAAAACGGTAAGCACACTCATCTAGGTCTTCGTTTCAATGACTAACATTTTGCAGGCTCCGGTATCAACGCTATCAACTACTACAGCCCCACTGTCTTCCGAAGTATCGGTATTACCGGTACCAACACTAGCTTCCTCACCACTGGTATCTTTGGCGTTGTCAAGACGGCTATCACCTTTGTCTGGATTCTCGTTCTTATCGATCACGTCGGTCGCCGAAATCTTCTCATGATTGGTGCTGGTGGCGGTGCTTTCTGCATGTACTTCATCGGTGCTTACATCAAGATCGCCAACAACGAAGCCAAGGTCGCTGCTGGAGAGAGCCCCACCCTTTCCTCCGGTGGTATCGCCGCTGTCTTCTTCTTCTACCTCTGGACCGCTTTCTACACACCCTCTTGGAACGGTACACCCTGGGTTCTCAACTCGGAGATGTTCGACCAGAACACCCGCTCTCTCGGCCAAGCCAACGCCGCTGCCAACAACTGGTTCTGGAACTTCATCATCGCCCGTTTCACCGAGCAGATGTTTAACGCCTGGGGATTCGGAGTGTACATCTTCTTCGCCTCCCTCATGGTCGCCTCTATCGTCTTCGTCTTCTTCTGCATTCCTGAGACCAAGGGTGTTCCTCTTGAGGCAATGGATAAGCTCTTTGAGACTAAGCCTATCTGGAGGGCTAACAAGATTGTCATGGAGGAATTGAGACTCCAGGATGAGGAGTTCCGCCATAATGTTGATGGTGTTGATCTGCGAGAAGAGAAGGCCAATGCTGAGCAGATTGAGGCTAAGGCTTAAAAAGATTGAATGGTAGATTAGGTGCGAGGTTAAATAGAAGCTAGATTGGATTAATACATCACTTTGTATGACATTTTGTCTTTCGTCTATAATCAGATAATTGTCTGATTACCATATAACTCTTTCAACTATTGTTAGTTACAACTTACAACCAGTATGCATAAGTAGATCAGCAGGAAGAAAGAGAAACCGATGTTACATTGACTATGACTGAATTGTGTAGAGAAAATGCCACTCCGAATATATTTCGTTGAGATATCATAAGCTTTAACTGTCAACCAAAGGGCCACTCTAGTGTCGACTTGACCAAAACATAAACGCACTCTACCTCTATGAATACGTTTTCGCGAGGTATAAAAAAAGAATTCTTAATAAACACCGCCGTACTCATCTCTCAATGGAACATACCACCAGAGTTCCATAATTCGTAGGCGAGGCATGGCCTTTGCTGCCCGGGCGGCTAGGATCAGGCAGAGTGTTACCAGACGTTGATTCGAATGGTGGCACAAAATCTTGGTCGTCATAGACAGCTTCTCGAGCTTGGATTCTTTACACTTTCCGCAAGCTATCATTTCGCCGAAGAATGTTATGGGCTGGAGATCGGGTGGTACACGGAATTCGGTGAAGCGGTGACATGTTCGGGCTAAGAGGAGTGATAAGGGGAGTTGGTTGATGCGAGGATCGCATGATTCTCGGACTGGTCTCTTTCTGTAACTGAATCGCTTGAGTGTCGTAGGCAGGGAGGGTCATAACTGTATAGAGAAATCTAAACTTGTCAGCACAGTTTAATTCAACAGTTGGCCTGAAAGGGGGTTTTATCTTCAAGAAAATCTCGCTCTTGGTCCTCAGTGCCCTCCATGTAAGTCGAGTAAGAGAAGGATTCCAGTGCTACAAAGCTTTCTCGGAGTAGTTCACCTAGAGATTCAAGTGCAATAAGCCGAGGCTCGGCCTTTCGAATCACAAGGCCCTTTACAATCGGTGTAGTTGGAAGATTCCGTGCTGTCTGCGAGTAAACCTGCCCTCTTTTGATCAGTGACGGCCTGAGTTCAAGGTGTTCTCCCCTGAATCGTAGCATCGGATCGTAGCCAAGAGATAAGCGTAAGACTAATAAGGTGTTTCGGAGCCCTCTTCGTGACGGCCCCCATGTTTTCTCTGTCTGTCGGCGCCTCTTCTTGTAGAATTTGCCGACGGCGTCGAACAGCTCCTCTTCATCTTGGCAGCGGAAGAGAAAGCCATCGTGGAGTTCGTGTATGCAATCAAAGTACGTGCAGTCACTCGGCGAGCGCGCGTCAAGCTCAAGTTCGAGTCCTCCGTAATCACCCTTCCACGACGATAGGGCTTTCAGTAGAACTGCCATGGCTTGGGTAAAATTTCTATTGTTCCTGTTGATCAAAGTTAGAAGACATACGTATTTACAACAAAGCGCTGGCTTGATATAACTCGCCGAGATATCATGAGCTTCAAATACTTATCAATCAGTGTACAAAGTGGCAGATTATAACATGTTACTTACTGGGTAATATTCGTCGCACTTTCAGGCTTGCCGTGCAAACGAATATTATAAGGCATAAGATTGATACGAAGTCGTAAGGTCCTGATATAGCCGAGTCTGTCGACATTGCTCTTGACAGCTGTAGCGAAAGCATATAAATCACTGTTGGTCAAAACCAGGTCTTTGAAGGTTCTCTTCTCGAAAAGGTATTGCCATTCTCGCGATACTGTAGCTAGCATAGGTTCTGTAGGGAATTTGTATTCGTCATTGTTTCGTCGAGTGAAAGACTGTAGAACCATTCGGCGAATCTCAGCTGGCAGCGAGTTCCAGGAGGCCATGTTGAAAAATGTGCGAAAAAATGGATGTTCAAGTGGAACAAAATGGCGTCGAGCAGAGCATCTTGGTATTTACATCATCTTGTTCTGCTTCTTAAAGGGGGGCAAATGAGTCATAATCTAGGTTGTCTTTTCTTTTCCTCCCTCTAAGCATTATTACTATAGAAACTGTTAAGGTATTGTGGTATAATATCTAAATTGTGAGCTAGATACGTAGATAACTGCTGGCCATAAGGTTAAACTTTAGGCTGCTAACACAGGCGATGAAGACACGATTTCTTTTTTCACAATATAAGCTTCTGCCCAAAAGCTTCCACGATGGTGAGCTAGATACGTCACTTGTAGTTGAGACCTATGGCTGAAAGTTTATAATCCCCCACAGAACTTAGACAGGTCAATAACATCAACCTGTAACTCCAAGAGTTTGCTCTTTCGAGGCATGAGAAGACTTGGGACCCTTTGAGGATAAAAGAAAATGTAAAAAGGCTAATGAGCTGACCTAAAGTCATCATAAACTTATCTTAGATAGTAAAGCCTTTAGGTAAACTTAGGATACGTGAGGATAATTTAGGATAAACTTATCAAAGTTCCCTACCATACTATCCGTCCTATTTCTTTTCACCATTCTCCTTCCACGCAGCATACTTTTGATAAATATCCTTCCTGAAAACATCCTTCAAATCACTAGCAACCCCTCCATCAAGAGGCAGCTTTGCAAGAATAGCTCCAACTCCACAAATATCATTCTTGCGATCAATGAACCACGCAAATGTCAAACCTCCACCCCAAGACATAGTATGAGCACCGTACCACCCCTCAACATCCTCAAGTGTAATAGTTCCTCCAAGGCCATGACCAAGATTAGTCTCTTCGCCGATGCCAACTCTAAAGAAAGGGCCGAGTGGACTAGCTAGCATGCCTTGTTGACCATTAAGTGCTTCAGAAGTAAGGTGGTTCTGAAACATGTCGACGCAGGTTTCGGATTTGAGGAGTTTTCCGTCGTTGGCGAGGAGGGATTGGATGATTTTGAGATAGGTTGGAGCAGGCATTGCGAGACCGTGGCCGCCGAAACATCCATCTGTACGACCGTTGATTTCTGCTCCTTGACCCATGACTGCGAAGCCAAGACCCTTTGGATCATCGGGGTTGAGATCGACGAGACGCTCACGCAAATCCTCTCGAGTGACAGGGAAGAACTGAGCGTCGGTTTTCAAACCAAGAGGTTTCAGCATACGCTCGTGAATATGTTCTTCTAAGGTATTTCCGGTAAGACGCTCCACAATTCGACCAGCCCAATCTAAACCAGAGCCGTACATCCATCCCTTTCCAGGTTGATGCAAAAGAGGATAGATGAAAGTATCCTCAACTTTTCTCTTCTTCCCATCCTTGGGTTTGTATTTGCTGCTCCATTTTCCAATAGTCGGCTCCAAGAAATCATACGCCACTCCAGCGCTGTGCGAAAGGAGCATTTCAAGCGTGATAGGTTGACACGCTGGTTCAAGAATCGGTTCATCATCTTCTGACCAACCTGTAAGGACCTGCTTCTCCGCTAATTCCGGTGCGACCTCTGATAAATCCCCCTTGAGAGTGAGAAGACCATCGTCAACGCACTGCAGAGCTGCGATGGAGGCTATGAGCTTTGTAGCTGATGCAAGACAGAGGATATCATCGAGCTGTTGAGGACGCTTTTCACCGGAGAGGAGAGTTCGTTGGCCGAGGGCTTTGTTGTAGGTGAAGTCTCCTTTGGAGTTGGTAGCACAGATAATGCCTCCGTTGATCTTGCCAGAGTCGATGGCGGCTTGGAAGTTCTTCTCGATGGTTCTCGACATTGCAAGAGCGGAGAAGGGTTTGATTCGGTTGGGTGATTTGAAAGACACAGCAAGGAATGAGGGATGAGTGATTTTGACTTGCGATAACATGAGGAATATGGGTATTTATGCAGTTGGTTGATGTAAGACAAAAGAGGTAATCATCCGAGGGGAGTCTAATCACGTGGGTTGATAAATACGGCAAGTTGTTACACCAGCCAATCAGACCTCTTGTTTTCCGAACGAGCGAATCGACTTGAACTATTTCCTTCTCATAACCACTACTCGGGTAGGGCCTAG